>OY829328.1:76997294-77023997 GCA_963691655.1 Toxonevra muliebris
CGGTGTTGCTGAAATTGTAGGTATAACATTAAACAAAAAGGGACAAAAAGGGAAAGCCTTTCAATTCCAATTAAAAAATTTGTAAAAAAATGAAGTTATTCGATTTGCATTATTCATCATAAGAACAACAACAATATAAGACATCAATCTGTTTTTGTATGAATAAAAAGCTAAAGCGTTTAACTCTTGTGTGGTCTACAAGGATTATAAAAAACCATTTAATTGAGAACTGTTTTAATATATCGACCTCCGTGAAAACCGCTACAACCAGCAGCGAATTCAAGGGCGACTTTTGGGTATAAACTCCCCCCCCCCAGCTTTTTGACGTAATAATAAGTATGCATTTCTTCATATGCATGAAATAAAGCTATACCATAGCTAAAACCACGACAATGGCATCAAAAATTATGAACCCTCAATTTTGTTTAGCTTCAAAAATTCAATAATTGGAAACTGAAAAAATTTAGTAGTAATTAAATACATGAGTATTTTTTGTTTAAACTAATGCAAAAATTTAACGGTTTTAATTCTATAGTGATACAAAACAATCTTGTAAAAAGCCGAGTGCATAAAATAAAATTAAAATAGGGAACAATTTTTGAAGAGTTTCCTTTGCTATGGGCATCTCAAACAGGGAAAAAGTTTCAGAATGTTTGCACATGGATAGTATAATTAAAATTGTATCACTGAAAACCAAATTGAATGCTAATATAGTCTCTAATCCTCCAAAAGACATACCACTACTTGAAGAGAAAAGCTGAATAGGTAAAGTTTTCATCAACTCAGATCACAATGTCCCATCAAAATTTCTAAAATGGTATTAAAATATGTTCGTAATGATAAAGCAAATATTTTGTAATAATCTACACTAAGTCCTGACAAATTGTATCAAAAATGCTTCGGTAGGGCCGAAAGTACATTGAATAAGAAAAAGGGCGGAAAAAGGTACGATTACACCTAAAATATCAACACTCCCTAGAACTGCATTTCACAGATAATAAATTGCTGCGAAAAACGTGGAGGCACTCATACAATGGTTTTCCTTAAATGGCCAACGGAAATTTTTTTTTGTTCATAACAAACAGGGAAAAATATGTCATGTAACGGAATACGTCAATGGTAGGACGGACAATCGAAAAGTACGTATTTCATACTTAAAAAAGCACGTTCTGGCAACACTGCTCACAACACACTCCTATACCCAATAAACATTAACACTTGCTTTCATATTGTTAACAAATTTATTTCAAGGGTCTTGTTTTAACCCTTTCGGGACCGTAACGAATCCAGAGGAGATAGCGCACAGCCGAATCCGGATTCGTATTGTCTGATCCAAATTTCTTGTTACAAATTTTTGATCGAAATAGACATTTTGCGCCTCTGAAGACCGGAACTTTCATGGGTCACCGGTGACCTTGTGGCCCTCAATGGGATTTTTTTTATGAACTTTTTATGTACATTTTTATTAGACATTTTTTTTTTTTAATGTAGACCAAGTAATTTAGTATTTATTTTTTACTTAACCCTTTCTTGACCTTAAGGAAACAAGAACCGGTAGAGCAAAACCGAGTTCAGATTCGCTTTCTTCGATGGGAGTCGTTGCAAAAAAGTTCTTAAAAAGTTTCCATTGAAAGTTTTAGGGTCACCAGTGACCCATAGCAAAACTTGTATTTCCAAAAAAGTAAACAAAAATTTAAAAATATGGGAAATCATGTTTGAGTTTTTCCAATAACATATTAAAAATGTATTTTTTTTTTTTTTTTGACAAGATTTTGTAAGATTTTTTATGAGTAAGAGTTTATGCATTTCTCGGTTGACTTTCGTTCTTACTTTTTTTTTTGAACTAAAGAAGTTCAAGAGCTCTTCTTCGTTTTTTTAAATCCCAAAACAAATTACAGGACATCAACAACAACATCTCATTCGATTTCTAATAACCGCTTTAAATTTTGTCTATATTTTTCCAAGTTACCTTCTCGATTAACCCTCTTTTTTCATAGTTCGCGGGGTCTGTCAAGACTTCGTCTTCTGTTACTTAAAACATTTGACTTCATTACTTTTTTTATGAAAAGAAATTGAAGAAAAGTATGAAAAAAAATAAAAGAAAAATTATTTTTGCTTTCCCCTTCCCCTCCCGTATATCATAATTTCATTTAAAAACGAAAGAAGTTCGGGTTTTCTACTTTTTTTTAAAGAAAAACCAAGCTCGATATCGGACATCAATGTTGCCAGCGTATCATCTCGTTTAATTTCTAAGCTTCATTCTATATTTTTTTAGAGTTTACCCACTTCTCAGTCGACCGTCCTTCCATATTTTTTTTGCAAGGTCTGCAAAAGTGCCCTATCTATATCCAAAATTCACCCATTTACCCATTTTTATAAAATTCTATAAAATTCTTTTGCATGATAGCAAAATCATCTCCGCGGCTGTTTTGCCTATAGGAAGTACAAGCTTGAAGTAGTGCAGAAGCCCGGAATTGAGATTATCGGCTAAGCCGCTCTCGAAAATGTGGTCTAATTTCTGCAAATGAATATGTTTTGGACCTGCTACTAGCTTCACTCTCTGGATGGGTTCTAAAAGGTCCAAAATTTAGGTGTTTACGATGATGTCAGAGACCTACTCCTTCAATAGGAGGGAGAGGAGGAAGGTGGGGGATGGGGGGAGTGGCGGAGTATATATGGTGGGAAGAGAGAAGGACTTTCACAATACTTTAATATAAGCTTTTATAGTGTTTCTCAGCGAAAAAAAGGAAAATGTTCATTTTTTTTAAAAATAAATCATGTTGTGTGGGACGTGGACGTGGCTGTGGGAGGATTTTTTTTTTGGTATTTTTTCTCACAGACGTTGTATGAACTTAAGCAACTTCTATACCAAAATTTGTAACCCTACAACAACTCCGAATAATTTATACAATTTCTGTAATACTTTTCAAAATAAGGGTTTCTTTCATTCATAATCTCATCATTTTCAGCGAATCTGAATCGAACCGTTATATATATGACTTTTATGTCTTTGGTGACCCTTAGTGAAATTTTCTGGCAAATATTTTTTTGGAATATTTTAATCCTTGAATGTCTCTTTTGAAAGGACTTTTTAGGTTTTGATAAAAAAAAAGGGTCAAATTGTCCCATAAAAAGAGGAACTAAAGGGTTAAAATGTTCTACAGAAATGACCATTGTAAAATTCTATCATACAACTTCACCAATACGATTTTCCTCAGACATCAATTTATAACACTTTTTGCACTTAGTATTCAGCTCCCTTCGAACAAAATAAGAAAACTTTGACCCACTGTAAAAAAAAAAAACTGAGACGTGCTGGACTATAAGTTTGTTTTACAAAAATGGTCTATACAACATTCCCTTTCAGGATTATTGGGTGGCTATTCTGTTGCAAAAATGCAATATTAATTAATCTAAATTTTTTTGTTTTAAATCAAAAAATTTCGGAACTATAGGGTTGAAATTCTGTTTAAACTCAAACATAACGTTTCCGAATTTTCCCCAATGACTAGCCGCAGTGTTTATTGGGTTACTTTACATGTCTAAAGTTAGCAATTTCTGTGTTTGTTTGTGTACATGTAAATTCTGTACTGACAAAAATATAAAAAAAAAAAAACAAAAAAAATCGCAATTGCTATGAATTATTATTGTTTGGAGTCCCCTTATTTCAATTTGGATTTTTTCTTTTATATTTTATTTTTTTGTCATTCATAAATATAAATGTTTGTATATTTATTTTATATAATTTTTAAATCGTAATTTGAAACCCGCGTTTTTGTAATTGCACTGATTTTTTTTCGGTTTAAAGAGTGTACTCAATAAATCATAATGAATAATATTTAATTTAATAATATTTTTGTTAAATTGGCAAAATGTTGCAATAAAATAAAATTAGGTGAATTAAATTTTTGTTTTGGATTACTGTGCGAATCACAATTATTTCAAGAAACTGAATATAATAACTCGAAACTGGATGCATTTTAACGACAATGTTGTCATTCTACTAAGTCTTAAAGCTTTCCGATTTCGGAGCATATTTTACAACTAAAGATGGGATTTGAGTCTATTGACTGAGAAGTGGAAGTAGAACAGCGCGCATGTAAACGATATGAATGATAAGTGCAATAATTAGATCTAGATAGGAGGCCAGCACACTCTTGTGGTCATTTCAGTTGTAAAGATAGTTTGTTGTTGTAATTTTTGTATTACCTAAATTTTGTCAGGGCCACACTGAGTTTTTTGGGTATTTTTTCATTAATTTTTGGATTGTTTTTTTCATCATTTTGGGACTATACATTTCATTTCAATAACTGTGACCTTATTTTATCATGAAAATATGCTTCAATTTTATGGTTATTTTTCATTTCCAGTTTGGGGCCATTTTACACGCTGAGCCTGTGCATGCACGTCATTTTGTCAATCATTGCGATTAATACTTATGAATGCCTAAATGACTCCCCCAGCTCCATTACCTAATAATAATAAAGTCCAATAATATTTTATAAATCTCATAATTCATTTTATGTTTTTTAATGAAAAATTTGTTGGTTTTCGTTATTTTTTATTTGCATTTTCTTTACGATTATGATTATTTTTTATGATTATTTTTATTGTATGCATTAACAGAGCGCATAAAATCAATCATCATGGCACTTATTAAATAATTTAATATGAAGAATAAAAGAAGGCAAAACCCACGGATTTTCTTGGCACTCATACATACACACACACACACATACATATATTTCTTTTATTTTTAATACTCCTTGTTTTTTTTTTCTTCATTATTTTACTTTATATATATTTTTTTTTCTTGCGCATATATTCTTGAATTGTGAAGTAATAACTACAACGAGGAGTGTAAGTATGTGAACGTAAAGCAATGTGTGTGTGAGAGTATGCATGTATGTATTTTTATGCCCACATGAAAATTGCACATACAATGGCAGTAGAACAAAAAACAACAACAGTAAGTTAGTAAAAAAAAAAAAAAAACAAAAAAAAGTCATAAACTTCAGCTTCAGTGAGAAATTGTACGTGGCCTATTGTTGTTGATGTAGTTGTGCTTAATTTAAGCAACGGAAGTTGTTGTTGTTATTATTGTTGCTGCTCTGCTGCTGTTACTATTGCAGTTTAGCTGCTGTGCGTGTGTCGAGAGATTGAGACTAAAATTTTTTTTAGATACCAACTGTAAATTTTGTTGCCTGTGAGTGACTTTAAATTCAATGGTTGAATACAAGTATAAATTTTCATACCTGAAAGATTCGAGGGTACAGTATATTATATTTTGGGCTTTAGGGAAAAATATTTTATTTCTATCAAGAGCTTGGGAAAATAGTCATACCGATAACGTATCTATATATAAGTATTCCCCTGTATTCTATTTCGACTTCTGGAATCCAGAAATTTTCTTTAAAGTTATAATCTTTTAAAAGGAAAATAAACTGCAATTTAAATCTTTAAATCTATTCAGTTTTGTTTTTGTAATGAATATTTCTGCGAAAATTCAATCAAATTCGCCAATACATAGGCAGTTTCATATGCAAAAATTCTCTCTCTCTCTCTCTCTTTGATATGAAATATGATATACCTAGTGAAAAGCATACATAAAAAATATTAGACGATCCCGCTTTCGTTTCCTTCGTGTGAAAACACAATCGGAAAAACAACATCAAAGAAAAGAAACTTACTCGTTAACTTTCTTGTTCTCTTAATCTCTTTTCAACTAATACTCTCTCATTTTAGTACAATTACAATTTGTTTGTAGTAGTAAATAAATTATGTCTCTGGACTACTCGGCTGCGTCGCAACGACGATTTCTCTCTCATTCTTTTTTTTGTTTTTTTTTTGTTAAACGGTGGAGAGAGAACAAAGAACAGATGAGGTGTATTGGAATTGTATTATGAACGCGTATCAGTGTGTTAATATTTTAGATATAATTTTGGTCTTCACGATACTTTAGGCACTCTCGAAGTATTTTTGGTACAATTTGAAATTATTTGTACTTTCTTTCGATCCGCTTGTGGTTCAAATGAATGAATGAATTCTTGCGAAAGAGTTTTAATTTTTGTTCATTTAATTTAGTTAAACTAATAATATTGAGCTACTTTATCATAAGCAATTTTTATAACACTTCGATAGTCTAAGGAAAAATTCTTCCAAAAGCATTCAAACAGAATAATTCACTTATAAAATCTTCGGGATGATGTGATTTTCTTGGACTGTAATCTTTTTCTTATAGAAACCCGAGACCACATTTTTTTTTTATTATCTTTATCTTTCTTTCTCTTATTCTTTTATTAAAACTCTTGTTGCTCTCTCATCACTCTCTCATATTTGTCTTTCTCATTTTCTCTTACAGAATATTGAGAACAAAAATTTTCTACTCTACACAACTCCACATTTCGACTGACTCCACCTCTTTTCGTACTCAATGAGGTCGTCGTGTTTTTCGTTTTCATTGTTACTCTCACTCATTTCAATTGTTATTGTTACTCTCTCTCTAAGCTCATAACAACGAAGAGAAGATAAAATCAGAACGAAAGAATTCAATCACAACAAAAACATACACATTTACCGTAATAAAAATTCGAAAAAAGTGTAGGAAATCGAGAGAGTGGCAAAAGAGAAAAAGAGAGTAGGTATGCATTGCAAGAAATATTATGACATCGTGTACATGAATAAATGCAATAATTTAATATGCAATTCTGATGAAGAGAGAGAAAGAGAGAGAGAAATAGAAAATTATTATGCGCGTTGATGCAATAAAGTTTTTGATTGCGGTTTGATAATAAAAGAAAATATATTTATTGACATTTACGCTTTTCATAGGGTATAAAATGCATGAATGAATGATTCAATGATATAGAGGTGATGAAACGATGGATGGATGAATTTACATATATGTATATGTTGTAATTGTTGTTGTATGAAAAGAAAAAAAAATGAGAGAGAGAGATGTCAGGTTAGGAGAGTTGGGTGATGTATGTATGTAGCCCAGTATGCCAGCCACACATGATAAGAAATCGCTGAAACTTGCACAATGAGCGAGAGAGAGTGAGAGTGATGGAGAAGAAAGGAAACATACTTTTGAAATGGAATATTTCAACTGCTTCTTTTTAACTTCGCCTATTGCTTTAACTGATTTACAAATAGCTTCTCACTTCTCATTGAATTCATAAATACATGCATACATATGTGTGTACATAGTTTTTTATATTCACTGGGTGACACTGGCGGTGATGAGGTTGACAAACTGGTTTCTTTTTATGTTTTTTTTTTCTGTTGTTGTGAGATTGCAATTCCTATCTACGGTTGTCGATGTTGTTGGTTTTTTTTTTTTTTTTTTTTTTGTAATTGTTGTTTTATTTATTATGATTATTATTACTAGTGGATGTGGTCTGCTGTTGTATATTTTTTATTGACTTTACTTGTCAAACGTTTTGATAACAGGTGATGACAGTTGAATAGTTTTTTTTTTTCTTACTTTTTATGTAAACAGTGATTGATGAGGGGTTGGAGAATTAGGTGTGTATTTGTGTGTGTGTGTGTGAAAGAGAGAGGGAGTTGAAGTAATAATTCACTCTACATTATAGTAAAATTTGAGTGATTTATTGTTGAAAAAAAGATTAAAACTAAATTGATTTACTGTAAATTAAATAATAGTAACCGAAATTTAGTTGAATGAATTTTATTTTTTTCCCCTCGATTTTTCTTCAGTGTTAATTGGCTTTAGTGTATTTTCGTGTTTTCGTAACTTGAAACTTAAATTTTTTTGATTTTTTTTTCACATTTTTATTTGCTCTCAAATATGTTCGTTTTCCACTCTTCCTTCTTTAGAAACTCGAGCACCAAGGATTTCCTGCTCTCTTATTTTAATCTTCTAGAAACTTAAAAACAAAAATGTTCTACTGTTCCTTTTTCTATCTTATTAAAATTAAAAATCCAAGGATTTTCTGCCCATTTGTTTATCTTATTCTTTCTTTGAAGTAAAACTTCTTCAGCAGGGCTGTGAATTAAAATTTAAATTTTAACGGAATCGAGCTTTCATTCCAACAAAACTAAAGAGAAACGAAGTTATGTTGTTGTTAGTGTTTAGCGAACGAGATCATATGGTGCTCGGCTGCACACAATCAAGCAGAGAGTCAACTTCTCGCAGTTTTATCTCATGTGTTTTGGTGAGAGAGTGAGAGCCTGATTCCATTTAGCTGAGTTTTCCTGTCAAGTGTTATATACGCATACTACTATACCTCGCGTTTGTACCAATAGGAGCAGAGAGTACCAACAGAAAAAAAGCTTCAGAAACTAGAAAGAGGAAGAGTGCAATAACTACAACAACAACGGTCGTGTGAAAAATATAATTTTCGTTGCACTCACACAAAACCATTAAGAAACGAAGTTATGCAGTTGTTATTCGGCTATATACAATAAAGCAGAGAGCCGATTTCTCGGAGTTTAATCTCATGTACTTTAGTGAGAGAGTCGACTTAGATGCCTCGGCTTGATTGTATATAACTGAACTTTCCTCACATGTGTTATATTTGTAAACATGTCGTATTTTTGCCGATAAGTATGGAGAGTGCCAACACAAGAAAAGCAACAACAATAGAGAAGGAGACTGCAAAAACTTCATCAGAATCTATTGCTAAACAACAAAATTTCAGTTCCACTGTGAGCAGTGTGGCCAACTTTTATTTTTCAAAATCCGCTAAAATGAAGAATAAAACGCGTAGTTTCTTAAAAAAAAAAGCGTTAAATTTTTTTCCTTATAAAAGTGCGAGAAAACTTTATACATTTAAACTTTATTAGTAATACAGGCACACATCTGATATTTCTAGTCAATGGAAATTTCAATTGAAAAACCACCGCGCTGAGCTCTTAATCACTTTTTTCCCACGTTTTAATTTTCAAACAGCACTAAAATCAGCGGGAAAAGCGCTGAGTTGGCCACAATGACTGTGAGTGCCTGCAGACACACAACGATTTTCCGTTCTCTTTAGGCTAGAAATATCTTTATTTCTATCTTAATTTTAGTAGACTTTATTATTAATACCTTCAGCTCTGTAATATTCGTTTTTTTTTTAATGAAACTTAAGCAATAGAATTTTCTATGTTCTCATTTATATCTACCTTTCTGTATACTTGGTTTTCACTATGTCATATTCTTTGTCAAAGAGAGAGAAAGAGAGAATTTCCCTTAGAAAATTGCCAACTGGTTGGCTAATTTGACAACTATGTCAAATTCAATCAAATTTGCCAGCAAGTTGGCAAATTTCATATGGGAAATTCTCTTTTCTTCTCTCTTTGATGGCAAATATGACATAGTGAAAACCAAGCATCAAGTGAGAAACAGAATGTGAAGCTGAAACGTGAAATAACAATCTGTTAAAGGTTAAATGTATACATTTTCACTTAGCGACGCGTTTCTGACACACTTTGATAGCAGCTTTTTTTTATTTTGCACCCGGGAAGTGTTTGATTACAACAAAAATGTATATATTTTACTTTTAACAGATTGTTACTTCACGCTTCAGTTTCACATTCTGTTCCTCACTTTAGTTTTACAGAAACTTGAGGATGAGGAATTTCATTTACTCTCATCTTCGTTTTTTTTTTCTTGTCAATTGAAACTCGAGGGCTAAGAATTTTCTGCATTCTCTTTTTTGTCTTCTTCTCTTTTTTATTGAAACTCAAGCGACTATAATTTTCTGCTTTCTCATGTTTGTCTGCCTCTCTTTCTTCTTGTTGCATTCTCTCTTTTGTCTTCTTCTCGTTTTTATTCAAACTCAAGTCACAAAAATTTTCTGCTCTCTCATGCTTGTCTTCCTCTCTTTCTTCTTGTTGAAAGACAAGTTCCAAGGATTTTTTCCCATTTTCTTCAACGTCTTCCTTTCGTTCTTCTTATAGAAACTCAATCGTCAATTAAAATTTACCTCTCGCATTTTAATTCGTGTTGCACTTTCCTATTTATCTTCCTCGCTGTTTTTCTGCACTCTCACCTTCATCATTTTTTCTCCCATTTTCATTAACGTCTTTCTTTCATTTTTCTTATAGAAACTCAATCACCAAAGATCTTCTCCTTTTGCACGCACTCTCCTCTTTATCTACCTCTTTATTTTTCTGCACTCTCAGCTTCATCATTTTTTCTCCCATTTTCATCAACGTCTTCCTTTCGTTCTTCTTATAGAAACTTAATCGTCAAATATATTCATCTCTCGCATTTTTATTCGTTTTGCACTCTCCTCTTTATCTTCCTCTCTATTTTTCTGCACTCTCACCTTCATCAGTTTTTCTCCCATTTTCATCAACGTCTTCCTTTCTTTCTTCTGATAGAAACTAAATCGTCAAATATATTCATCTCTCGCATTTTTATTTGTCTTGCACCCTCCTCTTTATCTTTCTCGCTTTTCTTCTCTATTTTTCTGCACTCTCACCTTCATAACTTTCTTTTCATCAACGTCTTCCTTTTTTTTTTTTTTTTGTATAGAAACTCAATCACCAAAGATCTTCTCTTCTCGCGTTTTTGTTCCTCTTGCACACTCCGTTTTAGCTTCCACTCTTTTTTTTTCTGCACTCTCACCTCTATCATTTTTTCTTGGTATTGAAAAAAGGCTACAAGAACTTTCTGCTCTCTCATTTTCGTTTTTCTCTATTTCTTTTTGATGATTTCTTTATTTTCTCTCTCATGTTTGTCTTGCTTTCTTTCTTTATATAGAAACTATTAAAACGCACTCTCTCTTTCTCTCTCTCTCTCTCGAGTGTAAATTTGTTTTACATAGTATCAACTGTAAAAAACGAGTGCAGCACTCCCTTTATGTTTTTTCTATATGAAGTTTTTCGCTCTCTTAAATTGAGAGCATAGAGAGCGTAGAAACTTCATATAAAAAAAAAAACAAAATAGAGTACGGTACTCGGTCGTTGAATCCGCCATTACTGTATAGCTCTTAGCCCACACACTTCAAACCTTATCTCTTGTACCGGAAGAATACAAAAAAAATAGAAAAAGTTAAACTCAATGAAATGAAGAACTTTAAATGTTTTTCAAAAATAAAAACTATAGATTTAAACTAATGCAATGCAATGAAATGAAAGAAACGAAAAAAAAAGTCAAAGCAAGGAAGAGAAAGGAAACCATATACATGAAACAAAACCAGCACCATAAAAAACATGAATGAAAACGGAAATGAAAGCTTATTATAAAAAAAATAAAATAAAAACACACCAAGAATAAAAGAAGGAAGAAAAAATATCATATAAAAAAAAAAAAAAATTGAAACCACACTGAGATCAAACAAAAAACTGCAAAATAAACACAAATAAATAAAATAAAGTACAACAAGAAAAAAAAAAATACCGACCAGACTACTACAAACACAAATACAAATACAACAATAATAAATAAAACGTATAGGAAAATAAGAAAAAAATTGTTTTCTAGACATTTGAAGAAAAAAGTATAGACGAAGAATTATTAAATGCAGAAATGGCACCCCAGGGGTACAACATTCTGGTAGAAAATCCGGTATAGTAATCAAAATGTAATAGTGGTGGGAGTGATAAAAGAAGAAAAAGCAAAACAGCCGGAAGGGTGTAAGAGTAGGCATGACAATAAGCACCATAGAAAAGAGGAAGGGAAGGAAATATGAGATAAGAAAGATAAGAAAATTGTAAGAGCTTGAGTTTCATTAAGTAATAGTAAAGGGAGAGAATGAAAGAACAGGGATTAGTGAACACAGTGCTGCATTTTTCATGGTTTTTACTCAAGAACTAGGCTGGCAATTTCCCGTGGAATTTTGAAAGTTAATTTCAAATCTGACCGCAGGGTAGTGCAATATATATAAATCATTTAAAAATCGTAACTTACTTAAAAGCGTAAAAAAATATATATTTTTTTTATTTTCAACTATGTGTAAATTGGATGGAACATTTCTGCGTTCAAAATTGAATTCAGCATCGAAAATTTTGTTATTTCATAGGAAATAACTTCGGAAATGGGTTTGATTTAATCTAAAATTTCGCAGCCCTGAGTCATCTTAGATGACTAATGGTTTATCTCACTGAAGCTTGCAAACTAAAAAATTATTTATTCGATTTTAAAAGGAGATGTCCAAACTGTTCCGAAAAGGTGTCTGAAACAACTATCAAATCTCTAATGGAAGGCTTACCAAAAGTTCTTCGAAAGAACGGAAGTGCTGTTCAGCCAGGCCATGTGTCATCGATCGGAACAAGTGGTAATCAGAAAGAGCAATGTCTGGAGAATACGGCGGGTGGGGTAGCACTTCCCATTACAGCGTTTCCAAGTATGTTTTTACTTGCCTTGCAACATGCGGCCGAGCATTGTCGTGCTGAAGAATAACTTCGTCGTGTCTATTCTCATATTCTGGCCTCTTTTATCCTTTAATGCTCGGCTCAAACGCATCAATTGTAGTCGGTAGCAGTCGCCAGTGATCGTTTCATTCGGTTTCACAACAGCTCATAATACACGACACCTTTCATATCCCACTAAATACACAGCATGAGCTTGGATCCATGGATGTTTGGCTTTGCCGTTGATGTTGATGCATGTCCGGGCGGGCGGTCCCCATGACTTTTTACGCTTTGGGTTATCGTAACGTATCCACTTTTCATCGCCAGTCACAATAAGATGCAGAAAACTCTTTCTTTTCTCTTTCTTTTCTGTCGTTCAATCAGCAGTTCACATGTGAAAAATTGTCGTTCGACGTCTCTCGGCTTCAATTCGTACGGCACCCAATTTCCTTGCTTTTGAATCATTCCCAATGCTTTTAATCGTTTAGAAATGGTTCATTGATCAACTCCTAAAGATTCTGCAAGTTCTTGTTGCGTTTGACATGAATCTTCTTCGAGTAATGCCTTCAATTCTTCATCTTCGAACTTTTTCGGGCCGCCTGAACGTTCCCTGTCTTCAACATCAAAATCACCACTTTGGAAACGGGCATTGCACACCTGACACATTCTAACGTCTATAGCACAGTCAGGATCAGCTTCAGTGAGTAAACGATGTGCTTCAGTTGCGTTTTTCTTTAAATGGAAGAAGCAAATTAAAACTTCCCGCAAATGTTGTTTTGTTGGCACAAAATTCGACATTTTCAACTATAGTAAAACACTTTTGTAAAATTATGAAAATTATTTGACAGATCAATTCTTATAGTATTTTTGGCGCTCTTCGAGATAGAATAGCTGTCAATGTCAAAAAAAAAAAAATGGCGGGTGTGATAGATATGAAGTTAGTCACAATTACGAGTTTATACATTCATACTTCCAATATGTTAAGATTTTTACTATCTCACTCCTTATATTCCAGACTGAAGTACTGTAGAAAATGTCAGAGCATTTTATGTAGATCGATAAAAATCCAACCAAGGCAAGTAAAACTATCTTTACAAGCAGTCAACCCTTTTTCAAGGTCTTAGTACTAAGCATTTGGACCACGGTCAAGAATGCACTTTAGGTGCTACAGTTTCTGGTACTTTTCTTGATACTTTTTTATATAACTCCGAATGTTTTCCCTCCAAAGTTTGAACTGTAGAATGCGGTTCATTCATGCTCCTCTCTCTCTCTCTGTCTCTCTCTCTCTTTCTCTCTCTCTCTTTCTCTCTCTCTCTTTCTCTCTCTCTCTTTCTCTCTCTCTCTTTCTCTCTCTCTCTTTCTCTCTCTCTCTTTCTCTCTCTCTCTTTCTCTCTCTCTTTCTCTCTCTCTTTCTCTCTCTCTTTCTCTCTCTCTTTCTCTCTCTTTCTCTCTCTCTCTTTCTCTCTCTCTCTCTTTCTCTCTATTTCTCTCTCTTTCTCTCTCTCTCTCTCTATTTCTCTCTCTCTCTCTTTCTCTCTCTCTCTTTCTCTCTCTCTCTCTCCCTCCCTCTCTCTCTCTCTCTCAACGAGAAGAAGAAGTATTTCAATTTTCTATTTTCAGTAATAAGTAATAAAAAATATCACAGGAATGTTGGTAAATTATATAGCCAATGACTTAGTGTATGTGAGGTAATTTACCGCTACCTGGTAGCAAAGCCCACAATAATTTTCATTTACCCACAACCATTAGCAGTTTGTGTTTTTACGTTTTTATGACAAATAATAAATTAAAAAACCAAAAAAAAAAAAAAAAAGCTAAAACAATATTAAGATTTATCAACGCTCTACTAAATATACGAGTGTAAGTATGTATGTGTGTGTGTGCGTGTGTGTGTTTGTGTGTAGGGTATACTAAATTACGGTATATTAAGCATAATTACATACAAAAGTCAAAATTAATCTATGACCCTTCATTATTAATAAAAAAAAATAAAAAAAAAAAAAAATAAAAAAAAAAAAAAAATAAAAACAAAAAAATAAAAACAAAACCAGCAACAACAACAACAACATAAACAAAAATTATATAAACAATTCCCCCTACACTAATAAATATAGCGCTACTACAGAACGAAAGAACATTTATTTTGCATATACATAGTATGCAGCAAAGCACGAGTTTAAATGCATGCATACTCGTATAAACAGATAGACAGACAGATGGACAGACATACATACAAAACGACCAACCGACATTTGCTATAGAGAATACCAATTCCAAAGTCAACACTTGCACCATTACACTTGTGCCCCCAAAATGAATGTTGGGCTGGCCACACCATTGCCATCGTTATTATCATCATCATCATCAGCAGCAGCAGCAGCAACAACAACAACGAGAACAACAACATTGCTGGCATCATCAACATATCAGCGGTGTGCATAGATGCACCGATATATGTAAGTGAGTGTGTTTGTATGTATGTTTGTATGTATATGTATGTGGAGATTCTCACACGAAGTGCCGAGTGTATTGACTGGCAGGCAGAAAGGCTGGCAAGTTGTGCACAAGTGAGGTCAATGACAAAGAATCGGTATTAGGCTCATACATAAATTCATACATGTTTGATTGTTGTTGTTGTTGCTGTTGTTGCTGGCTTGCTTCTATAGTATATCAGTTTATCTGTATCTCTGTCTGTCCATACATTCATCCATAAATACCTTCGTCTGTCCATTCACCGACCGCATTGGTGCCTCCAATCGTTCGTCTGTCCGTCCGTTCGTTCAACTACATAATACTAACTAAGCATGCATGAGCTACTAAATCCCTTGCATGCATGAACAGTGAAGAGCAAAATTGTAGCAAACAAATCTGAAAAGTGAACTGCTGAAAGTTCAAATGTTGCCGTGTTTCAGTAAACGAAATTTTTTAACCCCATTCATTGGTCCTGGGGGGGTTACTCTGTAGTTCGATTTGAAAGAAAATTTACTCGAATTCGAACGATTGGTACTCTAGAAAACATTTTCGAATAATATTTGACAGGCTGAGAGGAAAAGCGGGCTAAAATTTATATAAGAGCAAAAGTGAAATAATTTAGAGTGTCAGTGCAGGAATGGCATAAGTAATACGGTTTAGAGTGAAAATGAAACGCCATAAAAGTAAGAACAAAAATGGTATAACAATTCTTTCAGAGCAAGAACAGCATAGTTTTTATTCCGTTTTCGCTCTGAACATATTTCGTTTCACTTTTGCTCTGAACATATTTCGTTTCACTTTTGCTCTGAACATATTTCGTTTCACTTTTGCTCTTAAGTAAAATTATTCCATTTTTTTCTGAACGTAGAAGATATACCACTTTTCCTCTCAGCCTCTCATTTGTTCGATGTTCAGATTAAATTTTGTACCTTTCGGAATCGAATTTGGCATTCGAATTGAACTATCTTTCGAATCAAACTACAGAGTAACCCCCTGGATTACAAGGTTTTGTTTTGAATTTGATTTACTTGCTGTGAATTTAATTTGCTTCCCCTGGATTTGAACTAAAGTGTTTTTCAATAGGGACATAACAATTTTGAGATATCTGTCTGAAATTCATTCCAAGTGTAGTACACATGCTAATTTTAAGTGTGAAATTCGATATCGCTTCTATGACCAACGCGAGCACGTTTACAGCAATCGATTTTTTGAAGCCGATTTTCCAGCCCTCTCTTCCCACACATATCGGCCGGAACTTAAGCAATTTTGCATTAGACATTGTTCCTGAGCTTTTCTAACATTGTTGTCTCGTTGGCATAAACCAACGAATTCACGTAAGTCTATAAAAAAAAATCCGGACCGAACTGGACCATTTCTAGAAACTAGGCGATTGCCGAAGTTCTCCTTCAATAGCTCAATTGTTTGACCCGATGTGTGACGCGTGGGGTCAACTTATAGGAACCACATATCACTGATGTTAACTCCAGCCAAAAATTATCTTTCAATAGGGCACGATATCGAACTCTATTGACCGTAACATGGCGATCATTTTCATCGATGACAAAAAAAAAAAACGGTCACATGGTCACTTTTTGTGGATGCAATAGAGTCTCTTGAAGCACATGTGGATTTGAGATTTGTTGCTGTTCAAAAACGTATATTTTGCTTATTGACAAAGCTATTAAATCAAAAATGAGTTTCACCGCTGAAGATGATTTTTCGATTAAATTCAGGATTTTCTTCAAACTCAATCACTTTTTAAGTTAATTCGATTTTGTAAAGATATAGGCCAAGATATTTATGCGAAATTCCCCTCAATGAACGCTGAGAGATTCCCAATTCCTGTCAACAGCATCGAATCGACTGATTTAGCTCATTTTGAACTAAACCAATTACAGCTGCGATATTTTCGGTATTATCGCAGCTGCGAATTTATCCACTATAGAATGCAGAGTCTATCTGGAGGGACGATTATTGCGACTAAAAAATAGAGTAAGCGCTCTTAAAGTAACGACCACCGGCTCAGAACTTCGGTAGTAATTTTTAATAATTTCAAAAAATTGCTTATTCTCTAATTGTTCCCTCATATACAAAAACTATGTATTTTGAGCCTCTAAAGCGGAAAAACATGAGTACAGAATCGAAATAAGAAACCTGAAAAAAGTTAATTATTCTCCATTTTATTTTGAAAGATCTCATACTGTTGCTCTGCGTTAATATTACTACACTTTTGCTCTCCAGTGTATACTATTTTCCCACCATTGTCTCTCTTCTACTCACTATTTCACTCTGCCTCTCTCTCTTGCTCTCTCTCTCTCTCTCTGAACTTACAGGTCTTCTCTTTTGTTAACAAGTAACTTGGTTTGTTATTGTTGTTGTTTTTATGTATCACTTTTGTTGTTGTTGTTTTTTTTTCGTTTTCGTTATGCATTGCCCCACCAACTAAAAACCCGCAGTGTCATGGCATACCATACATTACAACAACAATAACCACAAGAGCAAGAGCAACAGTGCAATAACAGCAACAATGTGCTGCCACAGTTTACTGTGTATCCATGCATGCATGTATGTGTGTATGTATGTATGTAGAATTAAACAGACTTTAGCTCATTTTAAATGCCGTGTGTGCTATGAGAGAGTGAAAAAGAGAGCAGCAGAAAAAAAAAAGAGACGCTAAAGAGACCGAGGAGCCAAAGCATAGCAGAGATCCATAGGGATCCCCTGCCTGTGTTTACATACATACATACATAAATAAGTGTGTGCGCGTGTGTGTGAATTTAATCTGCTCCCTTGCCTCACTCCTTGTGCCTGCTTTGCTGGTGTATGCTAGTATGGCCAGCTGCCTGCTGCCGCAATCGATGAGTAAATAATGATCAACGCAATGCATTGCAATAGGAACGAAATGCAACGCTTTGTAATGCAACCAGCCAGCAATGGAAGAGGAAGACAAGGAACAGGAGCAGTGCGACGCGGTATCAGGCAAGCTAGTAAGCAGGCAGGCAGGCAGGCAGGCTGAGGCTCAAAGGCGCAAGCACACATTGCACTACAAGGAATGGCACTGCACTGGATGGCAGGCAGCATGCCTACAGGTTTATTATATCGTGCCTGTTGTTATTGTTGCTATATTGTATGGAACAAATTCGTGCCGTGTTGCTTACTGGCTGTTATAGTTTGCCTTGTCTGTCTGTCTGTCTGTCTGCCCCTCTACTTCACATACACACATACCATACTATCTCTCACTTTCATTTGGGTTTTGGTGGTGTTGGTTTGGCATTTCTTTTTTTTTTTTTTGTTGCTCTTCTTTTCATGTATTTTGCCTATAGTGGTATATTATTTTAATGCATTATTATCATTTTTTTTTTGCTATTACTGTTGTTGTTTTACTGTTGAATGCATTGCATGTTGCTTGTGTTGCTTTTATTATTACATATTTTTATTTATATGTAGATATTGTGCATTATCAGTAATTACATAAAATTTTTATTCATTAATATTTTACATTAATGAAAAGTTCAGCCATTGTTTGTTTGCTTCGTTCATTTCACCCCATAAAGGAAAAAAGGCAAAATTAATTCTAAAAAATATTGAGCAATTGAAGATAATTATTATTTTATTGGAAAAGTTTCTAATGCACTGAACACATCATATCTTTTTGTAGCCCATCATTAGTATTCACATGTATAGAGCTTTAATGTGATCAAATTTTTGACGTATGAAGAATACGTCATTTGGTAAGGTAGATATATGAAATGGAGGACAAATTTTTATAGACCTTTTTATAGACTTTAAGTGTATTTATTGATACCATTATTTAAGGATTTACTTAATTTATTTATTAATGAAATATCTAACTTTTATGAACATTTGATCATAAAAAACAAAAATCATAAAATGTGCTGCAGAAGTCATGTTGTTGTTGTAATAACTCAAAGCATTGTTATTGTTATTATCTCAGCATATGTGAAAAATCGGAAAACCCGAGGCGAGTTCGTTAAAACAAGCGAATGAAGCCATGTAGTTGTTGTAATCGTAGAGTACATAAAACGAAACTGAGAGAGCCGACTTCGGGGGTCGAATTTTTTTTGAAAATATGAATAACGGGCTCATACAAATGAGCAGAGAGAGCTGCCCTCTGTTGGCGCTGACGTCGGCTTTCTCAGTATCGTCTCATATGCTCTATTGTTGTAATGCCTCTCTGTCGGCGCTGACGTCGGCTTTCTCAGTAACGTTTCATATATGCTCTATTGTTGTAATTAATTGAGTTTAATATTTGATTCAGGGATTGTGTTCATTAACCCTTTCAACCCCGAATTTTCTACTGTGGTTCGAACTTTTTATTAGTAATTATATCAAGAAATACTTATCCTATGGGTGTGTGGGCCAAATTGGAAATCGCCACGCCCCACAATGATTGAACTTCATACAAAAAGAGGACAAAAATAGAAGGAGTCGTTGTAGAGTTACAAATTTTGGTACAAGAGTTGCTTATGTCAATACATTTTCAGGGTGCAAAAACTAAAATAATACGCCTACTACCACGCCCACCTACCATACAACTAAAGTTGGATACAAATAGAAGGACTCGTCGTAGAGTTACAAATTTTGATACAGGAGTGGCTTATGTCAATACAATGTCAGGGTGCAAAAATAAAAGAAATCCACCCATGACCACGCCCATCTCCCATACAACATGATTGTAAAAAAATTTTATTTTCCTTTTTATAGCTGAGAATCACTTTAAAAGTCCTTTCCCACTCCCATTCCCCCCCCCCCCTCCCCCCCCCCGCCCCTTCCATCTCTTTCTATAAACTTATAATACCAACACAGCAGATGTACCAGACAATGTTAAAAATTTAAAAGCATAACTAAAAAAAAATAAAATAAATAATGGCGCTGAAATTTGCTAATTAAACTATGCTAAAAGATTTTGTTTACAACAAATAATAATAATTTCTCAATGTCTAGACAAAAGACTTTATACTTTAAGTAAATATACATACATGCCAAAGTAGATATCTCTGGACTCCTCACTCCCTTTAAAATTGCATCTACTGGATATAAATATAAAGACTAGTTACAAAAAAAATAATAAAAAAAAATCTGCTTACAATTAGCACAATGTAAAAAATATTTAAGCAAGTAAGAAAAAAAATAAATGAACACATCGGTGCGCATTATTTGATCTGTTGAATGGTAATTAGGGTTGTGTTACTTTTGCTGGTTGGCTGCTTAGTTGGTTGGTTGCTGCTGCAATTGGCAATTCTCACCAGCAACAATAACAAAAAACAAAAAAAAAGAAAAGGTAAGAAAAAAAAAACTGAGTTATAGTAGCTGGTATAATTCAATTGCATTTGTATACCCAGATATTTCATTTCAAAGAGTAAATTAGCTAGCATTAGAGCTTATTAAGATTAATGTATACATACTCTATTCTTCCAGCATCGATTTCAATGGAAAACGCTTAACAAAAGGCACAACATGCTTACCTGAAAATAGAAGAAAAAATAGTAGAAATGAATTAGGTACAATGTTTTGAATGTTTTAAATAAAGGAATGCAATAATGAAAAAGGTGCTATATTACAAATGTAAGTGATGTAAGTGTAATTTCAGTAAAAATCGACTTAAGGTATTCTCGAGATACCTTCGAGTGGGATAATTCTGTATTTTAAATAAACTATGATTATTTTTTATTTTTATGAATTTAGATTAGAAGTAAATTCCTTTAAATTATTTCAAATTAGAAACTAAATATGCCAATTTTAAATTCGTGCATAATTATAATTCGCAAAAATCGTGTTTTGAATTTCGAGTAAGGATACAATTGGCTTATGCTAGCAAAAAAATTTGAAATAAATACTTCTGATTCAATAATCTGTAGATGTCCCCATTTGGTTCTTGCTTTTCTCAGGTTAACTCTTACGGAATTCTTTTAGTTCCTTTTAAATATGAGAGAAAGAGAGTGTCGTAGAGTACATGAAGAAACAGTGAGAGAGCCGATATCGTGGTCGGACTTTTTTCATATGAATACATTTTTTTGCAAGAGAGTTGATCCCATGCATTATAAGCAGAGACGTCGGCTCTCTCAATGTCATCTCAAATTAGCGAGGAGGAATTTACTCTTATTAATAGTCGTGTTGTTTCTGCGAGAAATTCTTTTAGTGCAAATAAATACATAAATATGAGAAAGAGAATGCCTTACATGTTGTTCTTGCAAGAGTTTTTTTATATGAATTAATTTTTTTGTAAATGAATCGGGCTCATGCAATGCAAGCAGAGACGCCGGCTCTCTCAATGTCATCTCAATTTAGCGAGTGATTGACTTCAGAGTAATTTACTATTGTTGTTAGTGTTCTTGTTTTTAAAATAAATTCATTTTTAGTGCATTTTTAGGTATCGGACTAATGCAATACAAGCAGAGGGGTTGGCTCTCTCAATGTCATCTCAAAATAACGAGTGATTCTCTTCACAGTAGTTTACTATTATTGTTGGTATTGTTGTTGGAAGAAATTCTTTTTTAGTGCAAATACAAAAACATGAGAGAGAGAGAGTGCTGTTAATGTTGTTCTTGCAAAATTTTTTATATGAAAAAATTGCTTGTATGAGAGTCGGACCCATGCAATACAAGCAGAGGCGTCGGCTCTCTCAATGTCATCTCAAAATAGCGAGTGATTCTCTTCAGAGTAATCTACTATTATTGTTAGTGTTGTTGTTTTTGAAAGAATTTTTATTTTAGTGCAAATATATAAATATGAGAAAGATAGAGAGAGAGTGCCTTTCATGTTGTTCTTGCAAGAGTTTTTTATATGAATAATATTTTTTTTGTATAGGGATCAGGTGTATGCAATACGAGCAGAGGCGTCGACTCTCTCAATGATGTCGTCTCAAATTAACGAGTGATTGGCTTCAGAGGAATTTACTATTATGGTTGGTGTTGTTGTTTACGGACCCATGCAATACAAGCAGAGGAGTGATAGACTTCAGAGAGATTTACTGTTATTGTTATTGTCTTGTTGTTTTTACAAAAAATTATTTTAGTGCAACTACACACATACATGTATGTATATGAGAGAGAGCGAATGCTGCTCATGTTGTTGTTGCAAGAGTTAACTTTGTTTGTTTAATTGCTCTTTTGCTTATTTACTTATGCACATCAGTGTTGATATTTAAAATGTTTGAAAATGCCCAAATTGTGAGAAAATTGTACTTTTTTGAGTACCATTGTACTTAAAAGTAGTATGATATTGTTTTTCTACATAATTCAAGTACGCTAAGCTCAATGGCATTTTCTGATTTTCTCTAATACGTTGCATTTTTTTTTTTAATATTTAACACATTTTCTGTGTTTTGATATAACAACATCATTAAAGTGCATCGAGCTATATACAAAAAAAAAAATTTTAATGGTACCCATCTTTACTTACCCTGGTTTATTTTATGATGATACCCAAAATATTTGAGCTCTAGCGATTATCATACGTGAGATGGATAGTTTTAAGAGAAAATCTCTAACAATCGAGTTTTATATGAGGAAATTTTTCTGTATGCAAATTACGATTTTCACTAATATTAACGGCATATCTAAAATAAATGTATGAATTTCTAAACACCTTCCCCCGCCCCACTTTGGCGCCCAAAATGAAAAACGCCAACATGCAAATTAATGGCCCATTTAAACGGAAACCATTCATTAGAGAGCAGCCAAGTAAACTTATATACCCATACCACGATTTACACGATTTTAAATTAAAAGATTTAAAGAGGAATGTATCTATTGTGCCAAACGAGGGATGAATGTATTACCACACAGACTATAGATATTTACATAAATATTTGTAAGTATATAACAGCTTCAAGTTAAATAGAAGTAAGCAGAAGAAGAAGAATATAAAGATGGAGAAGAGCAGAAAACGAAGTAGTGCGAGAAAAAAAGAAAAACAAAAATTAGTTGTTGTCTTTGTTATTGTCTAGGTGAAAAAAGAAAAAAAAACCCTAAATGAATTATGGCTAATTACAAAGTTTAAAGCCCGCCTTTAAATAACCTTTCAATGGTTGGATTTTATTTTTTTTATATATAGTTGTTCCACACAAAAAAACACTCAAAACACAAAACATTTTCGTTCGCTGATGAATTGTAAAACGCGCGCCGTTTGTATTATTCTGAATCTGTGTGCCCTTTTACTAACTAAAACACATCCAGTCAAAGTAAAATAACCAACCAGCCAGCCAGCCAGTCAGTCAGTCAGTCAGTCAGCCTGTTAGTCAGTCAACCAAGCAAGTAAGCAAAAGAGCGCACACCACACACAACATTAACCATTCATTTCTCTAAACACTAAAAAGCACAAAAATAAATATATATCCCCCAGGGTGCATTAATGCGGTCTGGATATTTCTTCTTCTTCGTCTTCATCATCTTCATCCACTACTTTTTTATGGTTAATACGTACCTTGGTTTTTGTTGTTGCTGGTTTTCTTATTCAAATGTAATCTTTTGGGTAAAACTTTTCAGTTTTTCCTTTAAATTAAATCTTGTTCTCTTATTTTTAAGTTTTCAAGCTAATGTTTAGATTTTATAGTTGCCACCTTTATGAATTTGGGAAATCATGTTTGATTAAATAGTTTTTTTTCACAACATTTTAAAAATTTGGTGTATGTATTTAGACAAATTTTGTAAAAATTGTTAACGATTGAAAATTAACAAAAGAGAAAAAAACACAACTTTTTCACTTAAGTCCGCTACAGTACCGTTATATAAAAAAAAAATATTTGCAATTTATATAAAAAAAAAATATTTGCAATTTTTTTTTAAAGAACCATTAATTTTCTTTTCAAAAACACTCAATTTATTTAATAGTTTTTAAAAAATCACAAAAATAAATCTTGAGACACCGGTGTCACCATGGTACCGTAAGGGTTTAAAAAAACTTTGAACATAGCTTAAGCTATACCGAACGAACTGAAAGCTGAAACAAGACTAGATAAAACACTGAACGGAACTCGGACTTAATTGAAAAAAGATTTTTCTCACACTGAACTTTTTGATTCTAAAACGAGAGAATTTAAAAGCGAGAGGGAGAGATTTAAGGTAAGCAAACCCCCCTTCACCCTCCCCTCGATCATCATTTGTTTTTTTTTTTTTTGTTGTTGTGTATAAATGCTTACTTTTTATTTTTTTTGTAAATAAAAGTTCAGTTATTTTTTTCTGTAGATGTCCGCATTTGGTTCTTGCTTCTCTCGGGTTAAATTTTGATCGTTTTTAAATTTTTTTTTATCGTTTTTAGACTTTTTTCATATGAATAAATATTTTGTAAGGGAATCGAGCTATTGCAATACAGGCAGAGACGTCGGCTCCCTCAATGTCGTCTCAAATTGGCTGCAGAGGAACTTACTGTTACTGTTAGTGTTATTGTTTTCAGAAGAATTTTTATTTTAGTACTCAGTACAGATAAATAAAAATGGGAGAGAGACATGTTGTTCTTGCAAGAGTGTTTTATATGAATAATTTTAGTTGTATGGATATCGGGTGTAAGCAATACGAGCAGATTTGTCGGCTCTCTCAATGTCATCTCAATTTAGCGAGTGATTCTCTACAGAGTAATTTACTGTTATTGTTAGTGTTGTTGTTTTTGGAAGACGACATTCTTTTAGTGAGAGTATATAAATATGAGAGAGAATGCCTTTCATGTTGTTTTTGCAAAAGTTTTTTATATGAATAATTTTAGTTGTATGGATATGCTATTGGAATACAGGCAGAGACGTCGGCTCTCTCAATGTCGTCTCAAATTGGCTGCAGAGGAACTTACTGTTACTGTTAGTGTTGTTGTTTTCAGAAGAATTTTTATTTTAGTGCTTAGTACAAATAAATAAAAATGAGAGAGAGACATGTTGTTCTTGCAAGAGTGTTTTATATGAATAATTTTAGTTGTATGGATATCGGGTGTAAGCAATACGAGCAGAGAAGTCGGCTCTCTCAATGTTATCGCAAATTAGCGAGAAATTGACTTCAGAATAATTTACTATTATTGTTAGCCATCTTGTTTTTGGAAGACGATATTCTTTTAGTGCAATTACATAAATATAAGAGAGAAAGTCTTTCATGTTGTTCTTGCAAGAGTTTTTTATATGAATAATTATTTTTTGTGTGGGTATCGGGTGTATGAAATACGAGCAGATTTGTCGGCTCTCTCAATGTCATCTCAATTTAGCGAGTGATTCTCTACAGAGTAATTTACTATTATTGTTAGTGTTGTTGTTTTTGGAAGAATTTTTTATATGAATACAATACGAGCAGAGTCGTCGGCTCTCTCAATGTCATCTCAAAATAACGAGTGTTTGGTTTCAGACGAATTTACTATTATGGTTAGTGTTGTTGTTTTCGGACCCATGCAATACAAGCAGAGGCGTCGCCTCTCTCAATGTCATCTCAAATTAGCGGAAGATTGACTTCAGTGAGATTTATTGTTATTGATAGACGTGTTGTTTTTTGCGAGAGATTCTTTTAGTGCAAATACATACACAAATATGAGAGAGAGAGTGCAGTCCTTTTTTTCTTGTAGATAAAATATGGTATGTGAAAGTTAAAATGCTTTATTAATGATTTTTTTTTATGGCTACGGTTCGAGAGCGCACGTGCTTTACAAAAATTCATGATTGATCTCGGTTTTTTTCATTGAGATTTTATTGTTAAAGTCTTAGGCTTTAATTTGAGCGCTATTATGAAACTCTGTCATTCACGAACGGTAATCGCTAGTGGCCATCGAAATTGCTTAGTCTGCTATTAATGGAAGAAATTTGTCTCATACAACTTGAAAAAATATATGGAAGAGATGAGAAACGACAGGGAAAATCCGTACATTTTTTCAAATTGTATGAGATAAATCTCACCTTCTAAAAGCAAACTTACTTACGTACTATTTTCACTTGAATATTTATTAATTTATTATAGCAATTATATACAGTTTGGGAATTGAACTCCAGGCAGCTGGGTCTACAATCTAGCATTCTACTAATAAGCCATCGAGGTGACCGATATTTTGGGAAACATCATAAAATAAACTGAGGTTCTTTTTTGGAGGAGCAAAACAAAACCTATTTTTTTGAACTGTGGTCTTCAGATCTTCGGCTTTCTTACCTACTCTTTACACACGTCTCTTTTTTTTACAATAATTAGGAGATTAAATTTTTATTTACCCATTTACCTTCTCCAACTTTAATTTAATGGACTATAGTTAGTTACTATAGCAAGCAATAAAATCTGTGAATAATTTGCGTTTGCTGATTTTCTGCTTTCAAGAAAATTTGTTTTTCAATTTTTTTCCCAACAGCAATAACAAAGAAGGCATGAAAGCATTGCATGCAAGTTAAGCTATCCAGTCATATGTGCATAGGTTCGTTTGTCAGTGTGTCTATGTGTTTGTGTGACTCTTTATATATATATATATATTTAACTATACGCCTGATAAATGCACTTCACGTCACTATAAGAATCACTTCCGTATTAATACGCGTACACACATTTAAATTATGAAAAAAAAAATGAAAAACTATAAAATTAGAAAATACAAGAAAAAGAGAAAGAAGAAGAAGCGGGAAAAGAAGGAATTTATAAATGCAACGTAATCAAATAACTGAAGCATGACAAATTTTTTTCTTTTTTTAGGAGCAAAAACCACTCACAAAAAGACAATAAAAAAACCAGAAAAAAAACAATAAATAATAAATAAATAAAACTGAAGATACCAAAAATAAAAAATATAAAAAAACAACGGCAAAAAAAAGCTAAAAAAAAAAATATTAAATAAACAAAAAACATTAAAAAAAAAAATATAATAATAAAATAATAATAAAAAAAATAATAAAAAAAGCACAGAATGCAGCAAAACCCTCCACTGGGATTGGAACTCCTTGCGTTGATTTACCACTTGCTT